>JAWNNQ010000202.1:0-14427 GCA_035044765.1 Leucophenga montana
GTACTTGAACAAAACTTGACTTTCCATTGCTTCTGGTACATAAAATAAAACCGTACTTTTATTTGTTTTTTTATATAATATTTCATTTCTCATTTCGTAAAATTTGTGTTCCTTCTTCTGCAACTCTTCCTTCAGTTTTTTAATTTTTTCATCTTTGTTCTGGCATATAATCAAATTTTCTTCAAATGTTTTCGTTTCGATTGTCATAATATGCATAACTCTGCTCAACGCATCTACATGTTGCATACGTTCTCCTACCCGATGTTGTACTACATAATCAAACTCTTGCATTTTAAACGCCCACCTGGCTATACGGGGATTCAACTCTTTTTTATTCAATGTCATCGTAAGAGAATTACAATCAGTAACTATTTTAAATTGAATACCTTGCAGGTATATTCTAAATCGTCTCAACGCGTAAATTATGGCTAAAGTTTCTAACTCGTAACTATGATATTTATATTCTGACTCTGTCGATCTTTTAGAAAAATAAAATGTCGGATGACATTTTTTATCTGCTTTCTTTTGCACTAACACTACTCCGTAACTTAACGAGCTTGCATCGCAATGCAACTCAGTTTCTGCCGTATGGTCATAAATTGCTAACACAGGCACTTCCACTAATTTGTTTCCCAATATATCAAATACATTAAGCTCTTCTACTCCAAAACTAAATGTTCTATCTTTTTTCGTAAGATCATACAATGGTTTGGCCAAAATTGAAAAATCTCTAATAAATCTCCTAAAATAAGAACATAAACCTAAGAAGTTTTGTATTTCATGTACTATTGTCGGCACCGGAAAATTTTTTATTGCATTTAATCCTTTATCATCTGCTCTTATTCCATTTTAATTGACTAAATATCCTAAATATTGAATCTTACTTTGCAAAAACTCACATTTATCTAATCTAAGCTCTAACTAGTTCATTACTAAACGTTTTAATACTTCTAAAATATCTGAATGTTCCTTAACATTGTCCGTTGCGATCATAATATCGTCTAAGTATATAATGACTTTTTTTGTCTAACCATATCAAAGAAAACTTTGTTTATAAACATTTGAAAAACAGACGGGGTATTTTTTAGCCCAAATGGCATTCTTAAAAACTCGAATTGTCCTAAAGGCGTAATAAATGACGTCAATTTTATCGACTCTTCGCTCATAAACACATGGTAAAGTCCATTTTTCAGGTCTAATTTTGTGAAAAAAACGTTTGTTCACCATCAGGCAAATCAAGCAAATAATCTATTAGCGGAATAGGGTAATTTATCTTTGCCGTAGCTTTGCTTAACTTCCTATAGTCCACGCACATTCTAAGCTCTCCACTTTTTTTCTTAACAAGTACAATAGGTGACACAAACTCTGACTCACTGGGTCTTATAACTTTTTTCGCTAAATAATCATCCAACGTATTCTGCAACCCCTTTTTTCTGTATAAGATAGTCTTCATGGGGGGCCACTAAATGGCTTTACATCGTTTAGAACTAGCTTCAATTCGCTTCTAACCTTTGGTGCTTTTGGCTTTTCGGAATCAACAAAGTTTTTTAAACATTTGTTCAACATGCGTTTTGACCTTACAAGGCACGTCCATTGCAATATTTAAATTAAATTATTCATTATCTTCAAAATCTATTTTTAAAATTTGTTTTTCAAAATTGTCTTCAAAACAATTTGTATCCTCACTTCTAAACTGAATTTAAAAAATTTAGTCCTTACAGAAAAGGAATTGTAATACAATTTACATCAACTTCATAATCAAACCCATTGGACTGCCGGAATCAATAAAACATTGTACTCATGCTGCTCCTTTTCTTGTAGTCTTTTGTTTTGCCAGTAATTGGTCACCAGATGAGTGTCACTGCCGCAACCGTAGCATGTTCCTTTTTCTCGTTTCGGTAGTCTGCCTTCTACCGACCAATGTCCTCGACTGCCGCAATTGTAACATCTATTGACGCTTTTGTCCACCTTTGCACCTGACCTTGACTGCTGCTGTGTTCCTTTTGCCGAACCTTGTTGTATGCTCACCGTCGTTGTCTGTTGTTGCGCTTGCCGTTGTTGTTGTTGTTGTTCTTGTCGTGATTTGCTTAACTTTACATTTGCTAAGCTCTGTACCATCTCGTTTTTATTCTTATACGCGCCATCAACGCCTGTACACGAATTTGCGTATTAGGGATGCCATCGATAATATAATCGATTAACTCGTCCTCGTCTAAATTTATGTTTTCCGAAATCCTCCTCGACGTCCCATTTGCGTGCTTAAAATTTTTATCGTACAACCATTTTGCCTTCTTTTGAATTGAAAATTAATTCGAACTCTAATAAAAACGCCGTTACAGTTTCGACAAACATCTCATTTCGTGACTGTAGCCAATTCTTCGCCTTTCCTCTTAGTTTCGTCGCTATTAGTGCACGAACAACATTGTCATCCAATTTGTATGTAGTCAACATACTGCGTAACTGTGCTACCCATGTCGCGCCATCCGTCTCAATTTTCAAGCACCATGAACGGAACTGTCGCCGCATCGCCAAAAACACCAATGCTGGTTTCCGAACTAGCCTGCCTTTTTATTAAATCCAACTCTCTTTTTAATAAAGCGTTCTCTCTATTTAGCAGCTCCATTTCTTTTTGCGAATGAATTTATATTTGCTGCGCCACACGTTGTCTTCAATCTCGCTCGCATCTTCGTCGTCCGTCTGCTTATATTGTCGCTGCATGTTTGAATTTGAACCGTTTCTTTGTCCGTCGTCTTCAGCTTCTTCTTCGTTACCGCTGTTTTTGCTTAACATGTGCTGTTGACGTAAACATACGTCCGCCTCGCTGCTTTGTCCGCTGCTTTTCTCATCACCTTCCTTGTCCACTATTCCTTGTGCGTTGATCAATATGTTCTCAGGCCGTTGTAAAAATTTGTGTATATCTTCATACTCCACAACTTCTGCTTTGTCTACTGTTTGTTCGTCGCCTCTTTTACTGCAATCACTAAAATTGTCTACTGCGTGATTCCCGTCGTTTAGCAGTTCTAATGTAGCATTTAATTTTTCTTTATTAATTTTCACTAAATCGGCCTTGTGCCCGACATTGAAATTCCTAATTTTTTTACATAATTTTTTTTTTTCACCGTAAAATTGTTCAACATCGTACATAATAAAAAAATCATTAATTAGCATTAAATTTATGCATATACATGATACATATATGTAATGAAGAAATTTGCGATAGTTTAGTCAGGAGAAAAAAAACTGTCGTAGGCCTATCCCACTTCTGAGAATTATAGCCACCCGAATTAAAACAACGTACGTTCGCTTATATTCATTGATCAATCTATTCTGAACTCTTCATTTCTATTGTCCGCGTACTCCACGCGAGCAGCGGTGTGTGCACTTAAAACATCATACAAGTTAACAATACCATTGCGCCTTTACGGCAAACATAAACAATAATATAATAAATAAGGAATTGTTTACGCAACAGCGTCTAGCCCATCAGGCATATCTTTGTCACCAAAGACAGCTAGCCACTTGAGAGCCACTTTGGCTTCAATATAAACATAACAATAAATGTCAAAAATATCTTTGACACCACCGAACCAAAGATATTTTTGTCACTTGGCTACTTAAGCCACTTAGCTCGCTCAGAGCATAAGACCATATCATAAGATCGCTCGCTTCTCGAGATTAAATAAACTGTCTCAAACCAAGACTAGCTGTTAAGTGAAATATAAAATAAACTTTAGTCTCTAATCAGAACTCAATAAATAAAGTTTGGCATTAAATAAAAAAATATAAATATTTTTAATTAAATAAAATATTGCAATTGATCAAGAGATTTTTTTTTTTTTTTTTGTGAAAAAACAACACATTAAAAAAAAACTGTTCTTTCGTTTTTTTTTTTTAATACAAAACAAAACCAAAATAATTAAATGTAAAACTGTTTTGCCAGTTTTTTATGTAAAACAAAAAATATTTGTAAAAAATAATAATATCTAAAACAAAATAAGTATTAGTGACTGTGAATCAATAATTAAACAAATATTAAAAATAATTTGAATGTTCAAATAATTACAAAATCAAAGTGTCATCCAAATATATAAAAAAAATAAACCAAAGGTGACATAAAGTAAAAAAATACTCTAATACTTTGTGCAAGTGTGTTTTCCATATAAAAAACTAAAATATTGTGAACATTGTGGCAGTGACAAACATCTTATAAAAGACTGTCCTGTAAAAAATAAAAAACAAAAGTAAAATAACCGAAAAGTTTCAGTCATCAGTTCTACAAAAACATCTCTAATTCAAGAAGGAATTATATTATATTTAATTTTATACATAAATATATATAAAAAAGAGAGAATTGAAATAAAAATCAAAATGAGTAATCCTATGGCTTCCATCCACTGGCTCAGCCACCGCTGGCACATCTTCCAATAATTATAATCCAAGCATTCGCGCTACAACTGAGTTGACTGTAGATCTAATCACTAGACTCCTAGCTCAGAATACTTTGACTTTGAGAAATGAAGTGGAATCACTTAAGGCTCACTTAGAAGCATCGAGTTCATCAGGAGTTGTGGAGTACGGAAAACAGGATATAGACATAACCATATTTGACACAACTCCTCTAGATATGATAAAATCCTTGCCAAACTTTGACAGCAATAGTAATTCGTATGTTAGTTGGTGTGATGCGGCCCAAAATACAATGATGTTGTATACAAAGGGTAGTAAGACGTATTTTTCAGCACTAGTAATTTTAAGAAACAAGGTTACTCGCGGTGCCAATGACCATCTTACCAATCATGATACTGTTCTCCATCTCGACGCAATAATTGCTCGTCTCGACTTTGCATATGCCGATAGACGACCATTGCACTTGTTGGAGGAGGAACTTAGTATCCTTCAACAGGGCAATTTGTCCGATGTAGATTTCTATAATCTTGTTAATAAAAAGTAACACTTTTGGTTAATTAAACCATAATGACGTACGGTACGAATACAGCACAAACAAACATAAAAAACGAAGAAAACAGGCAAAAGGCCTTAAGAATTTTTATATGCGGCCTAAAGGCACCGCTTTCAAACATTCGGTTTTCACTGAGTCTTCCCGATTTGCCAAACGCTCTGGCAAGGGTTCAGGAATTGGTATAAAACCAGGAAAGGGTACATTTTATTGTCAGGGCAAAAATAATCCTTATTCCCAATATTTTAACAAAAAATGACAACATCAAAATAACTTACGTTATCCTAGTGCCGGTACTCAAAACAATAACGCTGAAAAAAATACTAATCAGCAAAATAATAATGAAAATATTAAATCGCGGCAGTATTCGAAACCAGTCAAATAACTGGGGCCATTCAAAGAACAATTACAATAAAAATTATAATGTTAATAATAACCGTTACAACAAGAGACGGTACTGGTTCTCAAATCAATCAGCCGCAGCAGAAATCTCAAATACTCAATAAAATTGAGGAACAAGACACCGAGTCAGATAATCAATCGACTCGTACAAATAACATCAATGAGAATCATTTTTTAGGAGAAACAAAGTAGGGTTTGCCTTTCTTAAAACCGTCTTAAAAACGGGAATAAAATATAAAATATTATTAGATACCGGTGCGACAGCATCTTATGTCAGAAATGGCATATACAGGGTGTCTCAAAGGAAAGTTCACATTTAAAAAATCTATAAAAAAAGTAAGTAGTTTATTGAAAAAATGTTTATTACATATTAAAATACAATTTGGGAATTTATTTCTTTAAAATGATATTGTCCAAATGTAAACCGTTGCGTTCACGGCATTCATTTAATCGAGCACTAAAATATCCTATGACGGCTCGGCAGGTATTCTCATTTCGTGACAAATATTTCCTTTTAATTGTGCCAGGGAAATCGGTTTGTTGCCGTAAACTTTAGATTCGACGTAACTCCACAAGAAAAAGTCCATAGGGGTTAAATCGGGACTTCGTGGAGGCCAATTTATGTCACCTCTCCTGGAGATCAATTTGCCGGAAAAAATTTCATAAACTCGTGGTAGAGACATGTTGGACGTGTGTGAAGTAGCTAAAAATGCGGAACAATGATGATCTATGCACGTTTAGAGACAACAGCACGCTTCCGCATCTGAGTAACACTGTCTACGTTTTCGAACGTTCTCGACGAACTTGGACGCCCGGATTTAGATTTTTCCAGCGTTGAACCGGTCTCTTCAAACTTCTTGACCCATTTTCCAATGAGTCGAGGGCTTGGCGCATCATTTAAATGACGAACATGTCGAATACAGCATAGTTTTCTACGCGCTACAGAGAAACGCTCCATAGCGACTAAATTCCCAAAAGCTAGGCTACCGATTGACATATCCCCCGCGCCCCTCGGAATACTTGCGTTCACGCAATCAGCAAATCAAATGTGAACTTTCTTTTGAGACACCCTGTATAACAATAAAAAAAATTGGCCATCTGTAAACGTGTTAAAACCCTTTATGGCTATTCTATTATAAAATATTTTCATACCGTAACTATTGTAGGGGTTACTGAACGGTTTTATGAAATAGAAAATTTGGAGTCAGACTTCTTAGTGGGCTTCTATATATTAAAAAATAAATGCTAAAATCGATCTTGAAAATATGATATTGCATTATGAGAATAAAAAAGAAAAAAATTATTACGACTCCTATACAGAAAATAATGCTAAACAATTACTTTGAAAGCTTAAAAAATAAACTAATAGAAGAAGATTATGATAGCGTTTTCTTGGAGGAAAAACCCTCTAAGATATTAAAGAAAAATAAAAAATCAAAGAAAAATAAATAAATAAATAATAAATAAACAATAAAAAATGTTTGGGGCAGAAAATCATTGAACACGCCGTCGTAGAAAAATCCGACACAATCAATACCATGAAAACAAACAAAAGTTTGGGATACGTAAATCCTGAACACGCCGCCGATGACTTTTCCGGCAATTCAAGTATAAATAAATCATTCTTGGAATCTGAAGATTCTGAGAGCGCCACCGAAGATTTTACCGGTATTGATTATTCAAATTATTTCTCGGAATTAAATAATGGGGGATGGGGTGGTTTGCAGAATTGGAAAGTTCTTTGGTCGTTTCTCTTGGGAGCGGTCAAATAACGATTCTTTTGCAAACGGCTCAAGCAGCTCACAAACGTCCGCTAGGACACGTATCCCCTGGGTAATCCACGGAATCTCTGTGGATTACCCAGGAGATACGTTGCGAGCAACCACTCCTTTTAATTATGGGTTGCTGCGCCTGATTTGGTTCCCGTCACCGCAAAAAAGGACCAGTGAAGACACAAAATTTGCCTCGGATAAAATCCCACAATGATGACGACCCCCGCAAACGATATAAGGGCCATGATTTACGGATATGCACCTGGAATGTCCTGTCCCTCCACAGGGCTGGTGCAGATATCCAGCTGGTTGATGTCCTCGACAAATTTAAGGCTGTCATCACCGCAATACAGGAAATGCGATGGATAGGACAGGGTTGCTCAAAAAAGGCATCCTGTGACATCTATTTTAGTTGCCATGTGAAGAAGCACGAATTTGGATGCGGTTTCGTGGATAGTAGGAAACTACGAGGACGAGCGCCTGGCCGCGATACGCATAAAGGCTAAACACTTCAACATTAGCCTGATTTGTGCACACGCTCCGACGGACGTTGCAGACGATGAGGCCAAAGATGAATTTTACGAGCGTCTCGAACGTCTCTACGAGCGCTGCCCCCGATGTAAAAATCGTGCTTGGCGATTTTAACGCCAAAATTGGGATGGAAGGAATCTTTGGCCCAACAGTCGGAAAATTTAGCTTTCACGACGCTACCTCCAGCAATGGAGAGAGGCTAATCGATTTCGGTGCAGGTCGGAACATGGTAATCAGTAGCACCAGATTTCCACACCGAGACATACACAAGGCTACTTGGCACAGTCCCGATCAAAGGACATCGAGCGTGTTAAACGTGCGAACGGTACGAAGTCCCAACATCGACTCGGACCACTACCTTGTGGCAGCCAAGGTACGCACCAGGCTCAGCATGGCTCATTCCGCACGTACCAACACTCAACGAATGCTAGACGTCGGTAAGCTGCTATGACAACAGACCGCCGAAGCGAAAAGGAACAAGAAAGGCGTGATCCGGAGGATTTTGAGGTGTTATGTCAAAGAAATGAAACCGCCGATAGAGAAGCATACCTAGAACCACCAATTGATGATGGCTCTCTTGTAGCGCCACCGGATTAGAACGAGGTCGACTCAGTAATTAAAAAGCTGAAGAATAACAAAGCGGCAGGCTCCGAGTTATTCAAGACCGGTGGCGAAGAGTTGGTAAGGCGTATGCACCAATTATTATGCAACATATGTTCCGATGAATGCATGCCCAACGATTGGAATCTCAGTGTTCTTTGTCCTATCTTCAAGAAAGGAGACCCCGCCTTCTGCGCGAACTACCGGGGCATGTCTCCTTTCAATAGGACACAAAATTCTGTCCCGCGTACTGTGTAAATGGCTGGAACATTACACGAATGCACTGATAGGCCAGTATCACTGTGGCTTCAGACCTAAGAGGTGGACCAGTGATCAAATTTGCACTTTACGCCAAATCCTGGAAAAGACCCATGATTACAATAAAGACACACACCACCTATTTGTCGATTATAAGGCCGCTTTCGACACGCCGATAAGAAGGTTCTTCAACGCCCTATCTGAACTTGGTATCCCAGCAAAGATCGTTCGTCTTTGCGTGATGACGCTATCACACACCCAAAGCGTCGTCAGAGTAGGAGAGAACCTCTCCGAACCCTTTGATACCAAGAGAGGTTTCAGGCAGGGTGATGCGACTTTTTCAATCTCTTGATGGAGTGCATCCTACGCCAATGCCCATACGTAGAACGATCTGCCTCGATCTTCCATAATGAAGTGATGCTAGCGGAGAACGAGGAAAGGACGAAGTACTTGGTGTTCACTCGCAGACCATCAGTGCGTCTGGGACGGTCTGTGAGAATGGAGAATTTCAACTTCAATGTTGTAGAAAACTTCGTCTATCTGGGAACAGAAATTACCAGCGACAACAACGTTAGCCGAGAGATAAGACGAGGAATCACGCTCTCTAATCGCTGCTACTTTGGGCTCAGCAAGCAAATTAGAAGTAGAGCTCTCTCGAACTACGAAGATAAAAATATATAAGACACTGATAATCCCACTCCTGCTGTATGGCGCAGAAGCATGGACACTGACGAAGATACAGCGTCTTCGAGTGTTCGAAAGAAAGATTCTTCGTAGGATTTTTGGTCCCCATAGAGTTGGCGTCGAGTTAAGGACCCGTATGAACTGCGAGCTATATGAGCTGTATGATGAGGTTGACATAGTCCAGCGCATTAAGTTCCAGCGGCTGCACTGGGCTGGTCACCTCATCCGGATGAACCCCGAAGCTCCAGCACTAAAGGTTTACGACGGAAACCTGAACTCGATTGGTGGACGGCGTCAGAGAGGACGTCCGAGCTCAAGATGGCAAGAATAGGTCTATGATTACCTGAATAAGCTCCGGATTGCCAGCGACTGGCGCAGGCGCGCAGTAAAGTACACCGAATGGTGCGCTTTCCTACGTGCGGCCTTGTTCGATAGACAGTTGTAGAGCAACCTAAGTAAGTAAGTAAGTAAGTAAAGAGAACGCCGCTGATGTCCATACCAGCAAAAATTAGGTCTTATACAATAAAATAAATAGGCTTCGAAATTTAATCGTTGATGAAATCAACGAATTACATGCGGAAATTAATACTAATATTCCGTTTAGAACAGATGTTCGTGCGGAATTACGCCGATATGGAGCAAACAATATCCATATCCATTTTCCTGTAACCTAGAGTCAGGTTTTCATCAAATTAAAATGAATCCTAGTGATGTGGAAAAAACGGCTTTTTCCGTAAATAACGGAAAGTATGAATTTCTGAGGATGCCCTTTGGTTTTAAAATGCTACATGTCTACATGGACGACATAATAGTATTCTCAGAAAACCTGGATCAACACTTAAACGATCTCAAAAAGGTAATAAGAGTTCTTCAGGAGGCTAACATGAAGATTTCCATAGAGAAATCAAAGTTCCTCGAAACAGAAATAGAATTCTTGGGATACATGGTGGCTTTTAAAATTATTAAAACCGACCCGAAAAAAATTATTTTTATAGAGTTACTAACATAGAAATCCATACCGATCATCAGCCACTATCGTTTGCCATTTCAAAAAAAAAAATGAAGCGTTGGCATACTTTTATAGAGGAGTTTTCTCTAAGAATTCTCTTAGAATAATAAGAATAAATATAACAGGAAACCAAACGAAATTTCTATTGGAGAAGCTCCTATTCCACAAAAGAAAGGAGAACAATTACACTTGGACATATTTTATGCCCATAAATTAAAATTTATTACTAGTATTGATTCATACTCAAATTTCTTGGTCATGAAACAAATTTAAGACAAGAATAATATAGAAATTAAAGTCTTTGAATTGTTACAGGCATTCCCATTTGCTAAGACACTAATGATTGATAATGAACCAATTCAAATCATTTATGCAAAGAGCTAAAATTTCCCTGCACTATAGTGATCCTCGACATAGCACTTCAAATGGACAAGTTGAACGTGCTCATTCTACTATTAGCGAAATAGCTAGACGTATAAAGAGGAATTTAGTCTAATAGACTATGCAGAGGCTTTGCTTACTATTCATTTCTGTTCATTCTGCAATTAATCAAAAACCAGAAGAGATACTCTTTAATAAAATAAAACATCCGGGTATTCCCAATAAGTTAAAACTTAAACAACAAAAAATGTTGACATTCCATAACAAAAACAGGAAAGACAAAAAATATCAGGTGGGCGATACAATATATGAAAAAATAATAGGAGAAAGAACTAACCTCGAACCAACCCCGCTACAAAAAAAAAAATAGTAATGGAAGACTTAGGAAACAAGTAGTTATCAATAGAAATAACAGAATAATACACAAGGACAACATTAAATAAACAAATCTTTATCAAATATAATTTCGGTACCATGCTATTGTTAATCAAACATGAAAAAGTTCAACTGACATTAGCAGACTTCCTTGACGTTTCCAATTTTAAAATATTAATAAACAATGATTTAACCGTTATTCATATAAATTATCCACTTACAAATAACAAATGCAAGCTATTCAATACAAGAGCCACATCAAAGTCAGACGGAAAACTCATAATAGATAAAACAATTATGAAATGTAACAACAATTTTTTAAGGATAAAAAAATTTAAGAAAGAAATTTCCAACAATTATTGTAAATAATATAATAAACTTTAATTTCTAATAAGAACTCAATAAATAAAGTTGCCATTTGGCATTAATTAAATAAATATAAAAATTTTGTATTAAATAAAAAATTGCAATTGATCAAGATATCAATTGCAAAATTAATTTTTTTTATTAATTCAAACAACGGCAACGTTAATTTACACAGGGTTCTTACACACACACTCATACTACATTGTACAGGGTTCTTACTATCGTATTACACACAAGATTCCAACTTATACATATCTTACTACAGTATTAATGGTCGTGTCTCATCATAAGTTTTAGGGGTAGTCCCATACATACCTACCATTCACTTTTCGGTGTTTCGGTTTTAAAAAAAATAAAGTTTTTTTTTTTGTTGGTTGAGCTATAAAGCTGCCTAATGGTCGTGTCTCATCATAAGTTTTAGGGGTAGTCCCATACATACCTACCATTCACTTTTCGGTGTTTCGGTTTTAAAAAAAATAAAGTTTTTTTTTTTTGTTGGTTGAGCTATAAAGCTGCCTAACGATTTCAAATATAGTGTGGTTGCACACATAAAGCTTCGGTTGCACTGAAGCTTAAGTAATTTTTGTCATACCATTCATACATAGTGTGAAATGGTATTATAAGTATGTCTGAAAGTTTATAACGCGTGAAAGGAAGTAGACCCCATAAAGTATATATACTCTTGAGTATATATACGGTTTGCGTAGCGACTCGATCTATCTATGCCCGTCAGTTTGTCAGTCCGTCTGTTTGGATGTTGTTCCGCACCTTTTGGGGATCAACTTTTACGATAGCTCCGGGTTTCACCCATATATCTCAAAATTTTATAAAAAAAAGACCCAACAACAGACTAACAGACGGACTTGACTAAATCAACTCGTCTTGTCGAGCTGATCAAGAGTATATACTCTGTTAGCTAAAATGACACGCTTGAATCAGTTTCATAATATGAAACGCAAAATATTGGACGATACAAGCATACCTATGAAACTAAGTGCAAATTTTTGGTTTTTAAATTACTTTTCAATGAATACAATTTGTCAACGATGACAGTTAGTATTACTTATGTATAAATATTTCAAAGCGTAAGTAAGTACTACCATTGTATTACATTACATAAAAATAAATTATCGTATAAAAATAAAATTTAATTTCAGTATTTCTTAATTCTATGTACTTATTTTATGCGAGATTTCCACTTTCATGATAAAAAAAAATTGGTTGTCTGTAAAGTCGGTTTACGGACGTTAATTTTACGTGATAACGTCATAATTGAATTATTATCATTATTTTGTATAATACAAAGAAGGAGTTAATTGAAAATTAAAATTTTTTCAATTCAAATTTATTTGCACTCGTTAATTCAAATATTTTTATACCATTCACACATAGTGTGAAATGGTATTATCAGTTTGTCTGAAAGTTTGTAACGCATTAAAGGAGCCATCGTATATATATTCTTGATCAGCTCGACGAGACGAATCGATCTAGCTATGTCTGTCTGTCTGTCTGTCTGTCTGTCTGTCTACCTGTCTGTCTGCCCGTCTGTCCGTCTGTATGTTGTTGCGCGTTTTTTGGGGACCAATTTTTATGCTATCCAGTTGAAATTTTTCACATATACTTATTTTTATTGTAGTTTAATAGAGTATCAAGAGTGACCTGCCACGCCCACTATTTGGGGTAGCTCCCTTACAAACCTACTGGACACTTTTGACTTTTTGTAAGAAAACTTCTTTATTAAAGTCTATGCAATGTGGTGCCTTTTTATGGTCAGCCGCTTAACATACATAGTCTAACGGGCGTGGACGGCCCACTATTTGGGGTAGCTCCCATACAAACCTATGGTGCACTTTTGACTCTTTGTAAGAAAATCTTTTTTATTAAAGTCAATATTAGGTTGAAATGCGATATGGTTCCTTTTAAGAGACAGCCGCTAAACATACATAGACAATTGGGCATGGCTCGGCCACTTTTTGAGGTAGCCCCCATACAAACCCACCGTGCAATTTTGTGTTTTTATGAAAAAATCCTTCATTTAGATAAATATTAGCTTGCAATTTTATTTTGTGGATTTTAATGGCTTCATCTTCATATACAACCGCTTCATATACATATATAAAGGGGCGTGTTCCGCCCACTTTTCGAGGTAGTCCCATATAAACTCACAATTCACTTTTATGCATTTATATGGACTTGAAATTCGATATGGCGGCATCTTACACATCTACTACATCGCTTCATACACATCTACTAGTGAGCGTATACCACCCCCTCTTTAAACCGCCACTTTTGTGTATTACAATACTATTTAAAGTTTCGTGTGAATGATATTAGAGCTTCGGTTCAACCGAAGTTAACGTTTTTTCTTGTTTTACTTAAATTATACATATTAATTACAAGTAACAATGTGCTATTAACAAACACGTCGTTCTGCCCTTCCCCTTGCATCTCCTTTCCCTGCCACTCCTTCCCCCTGTTAATACTACTAAAATAGTCTGCTGCGAGAGAAAGAGATAAAACGCGTTTCTATATAGGTTGGTGTTGCCGGCATCAAACTCAAAAAAATTTAATTTTTAAATATTTCAATTAAATACAACTACAAATAAATATCATTAAATTAATATTCAAATTCGGACGTGTTTTACATCGTAAATAAAATAAATAAATAATAAAAAAAAAACACAAATACAAATACAAAAATTTTTTTTTGGCGTCGCAACGATAAACAACAAGACAGCTACGCCGAAGACAGATACGGTAAAAGTATCAGCGGCAGCAGCCGCAGAAGCGTTTGCAGCAGCAATTACTGCTGATCCTGTCTTACAACATGCACATATTTAAATAAAAAACAAAAAAAAAATGCCGATTAATAATCAAACAAGAACCGCTGATGGCGAACTAGAAACTAGTGATTCTGATTCTGGTCAAACGAACTTTGACTGGGTCGCAGAGAGTCAGTAGAAGTCGCCAATCATTTGGTTCATCTTAGAGCTAACTTTCAAGCAATAAATTTAGTACGCTTGATGATGATAATGAGAAAGATATCCTTTATGAAATAGATGAGCCGGTAGGCACATCTGATACCAAAGAAG